>VZRS01007799.1:642814-673898 GCA_013398055.1 Ifrita kowaldi | reverse complement strand
CCCAGGGGTCAGGCGACTGCATTCCTTGGACAGATTGAGAATGAAGTTTATATCATTTGTTAATACAATTTCTGGTGGACTTTGTTTTTCTGTGATGGAGACCCTAGTTCTTGATAATCTCTTGCCATGGAATCAGCAGCCTGGGAATTGATAGGAAAACCTTTGCTGGCAGGATTTTTCTCTCTTGATCTAAAATGGAATTCTTGATGACAGCTTAGAGCAAAGGCTCATCTGGTTTTCTTTGTGTGTTTGGTGCATGGAAGAGCGAATCAGATCACTTCTTTCCCCCTCTCTAACAGGCAACATTTAGAAACATTATTGCAGACTTCACAACAGTGAGTGCAAAATCATACAGTACTCTTTGTTTTGGAGGGCTGAAGGCAATATTTTATTTCCCCTTTTAAGAGCAACAGTGGTGCAGTGCACCCTCCAAGACCTTTGCTGTACCTGATTTAGGGGAACTTCTGTTACATAAATAATCCCTTCCGTAGATGAAGCTGAGATATCTCCCCCTCAAAATATATGCTGTTTTAACAGGAAAGAGACTTCCTTCTCAGAGTTTGGTTCTCTTACACTGCCACAGGAGAGTTCTGCATCCATTAAAAAAAAAAAGGCTCCTATTTAGTGACATTTTCTCAAGAGACTGGACTCTAATATGTTGGCCTGTAGCACCTTCAGTCTGCTTCAATCTGTTGACTTTTCCTTGTCTTATAATTAGACTATAGTCTCCTATGGACAGGCCCATCATTTTCATAGTGCCTTCTGTGATGGGGTTCTGGTCCATGATTATATCTACTACATCCCACAATAGCAATATTAGTAATAAGATGCTTTTACTCCCACTGGCTGCAGTTCTGTTTAATGCAGTGTGGCACTGTGAAATATCCTGATAACTCCCAGAGCAGTTACAGAGTGGTTGTGACAGCTTTAGCACCCTTAATTGCTGTTTATGAAATCTTGTGGCTTTCTGATGACTGCAGCCAGGGCAGCATCAAATGTGACTTAACATGGCAGCTAATTAAATGCCATATTTCAGCGTGGAGTCATTACCTCTTAACTCAGATCTTGAATAATACTTGCTAAATGTGGGCAGATAAAAAGAGAACCACAATGTCATTTTTATATTGTTACTGTTCGTGCACTGAGAATTTGCTGGGGGCGATTTTAATATCTCTGAAAGGCCGCCAGATGTCAGTATGACCTTCTGCAATTTACTGTGGTATAATTAACTCACTTTTTATCAGACAGAATCAGGAGTTTTTAATCTATTTTTTAAAGAAAAGTTCTATTTTCTGTGACTGAAAGAAATAAAGTCAATTATTAAATGCCTTCTTAAAGCAGCAGCGAGTCTTCCACTTATTACAAAGAAAGGACAAAAATAAATGCTGGAGAAATTCTGTGCATTTTACAGTGGACTTTTGCAGAAAACTCAGACTGGCTGGTAGGATGGTAAGAAGCATAAACATTTTGCTGTCACAAAACAGAAAGCTGAATGCAATTCTCTGAACAGAGAGTGGTTTGTGTTCTTTCATCTACCCAGCTTAGTTGAGCTACATCACAGTAGTGCTCGCATAGGGGAAGGTGACCTCCTCTTCTTAGCCCCTACTAAAAACCGCTGCTGAGCAGAAGATAATAACAATACTGGCAGGACTCACAAAAGACTTGATTTTATTAAGTTATACTTTTTTTCCTTAATAGTTCTCTTATTATTGTATTCCAAGCCAGATGTCTGTGCTTCTTTGACTACACCTAGGTTATTTGGCCTTGGAGACCTTCCCAGGTCTGTGTCGGAGCGTTCATCTAACCATTATCTATTGGAGGATATGAGACCTGGGCATGTATCCCTTTTACCCTTGTGCATGCTGCTTCTCATGTCAAGGAAACCTTACTTCTTGGAACTGGTAGCAGTGGCAGTGCAATCCCTAGGTCCTCCAGTTTGGTGGATTTGAGGAGCAGGAACACAGGGGATACCTTGACACATTTAGGACCCTAGTCAGGAATCCAGTCTCTTCAGAAACAAAAAGTTTGGGAAAACATGTACAGCTTTTTTTTCTCCATATGAAACGGAAACCAGAAATTGTCTCATTCATTTGTCTTCAATTCAGAGGCCTTGGTTGTGTTTTGAAGTCAAAAAAAAGAACAGAGGTGTCTCATGATAAAATTATGAGAGTTCACAAATTGGCTAAAGTTCTAATATTTAAGTAGATGCAACATGATTATATTTCCTTGCTCTTCTGTTGTTTCAGTTAGGATGTTAAAAGTAGCCTACTTTCTATCGCTAACTTGTTCATTGCACGTTTCCATCTCGAATTCCTAATCAGGTGTTCTAAGCATCTTGCGTAGAGGAGACATAAATGCTAAAATCCTCTTAATGTACTGTAAAAAGGTGTTTTTACAGTGAGAATATTTAATTTTAACCAACTCATTGACTTTTGCAACCTAGAACAATGGATTAACAATTTATTAAAATAGTACAACTGATGATTTATTGTTCCATGAAATAGGTGTATACAGTTCTTTAATAATGGTTAACTGCAGCAGTCACATATGAGAGTTAATGAGGAGGAACCATTTCAAAGTAAAGGAGAAATTTTTCCAAAATGCTGAAGTGATAAAAATAACTTTATCAGTAACAGCCACCTCTATGTCAATAGAAAAGCTCAGTAACCTGAATGTCTGTCTTGTTTTTTTCCAAGGATTTTACATTATTTTCATCTCAGGTGACTATAGTGTCCTCCCTGAGCTTTCCCTGCCTTCCCTGTACATATTCTGAGTGCCCATATTTTGCTGTACATTCAATTATCTTCAAATGGATTTCAAGATTCTCAAAAGCATTAGCTAATGTTTTTACAGCTTAGGAAGCATAGCATGCATGGTACAGGTTAAAGTTTTGTGCCAGGTGAAAATCCAATGGCTTCAAATATTTGTATGGTAGACATTCTGTTTTCAAAATATGCCAAAATTTGTGAAAGTTTCTAAGGTGAAATATACTCCCAAATGTCAAAGTTTTCATAAGGGAAAAAAAAGCAAAAAAAATCCAACCTCAATATTTTTTAATTCATGCTAAACATTTAGTTTCAATGAAGTAGAAATGTTCATCTTTGAATTTTTAAATATTATATTACAACATGGAAAAAATCAGAATGAGGCTATTTCAAAATGAGTTATGAAATTTTTTACATGGTAGTCTCTTTGTTGAGCATATCTAGTTTTCTGAAGTGGTATATTCCAGAGGAGTTGAAGTTCATCTAAAGCTTCACCAATCCATTCTGCTCTCTAAAGTTACTGTTAAAAAAAAATATTTCAATATAAACCTTGCTTTAATCCATTCCATAATTGCCTTACCTTGAAAGTTGCCAGATTTATTCTGAAGAGAAAGACGAAAGGTTTCCAAACTGGTTTTAAGTAAAAAATAATTCTCAGATTTTGGTTTCTAGTTTTGGCATCTGTGTATTACTCCTTTATCTCCTTTTAGCTCAAAATTAGCTTGTTGTCTTCCTAGACTAAAAGGACCCTTAAAACCTCTGACTTACTATCCCTTAAATTCGGGGATTGTGAGATACTGAAGTTAGTAATGACCTTTGTTTTGGATAATTTTGGCTTGCTTCTGTGAAGGAAGTTCCTTACTTACCTTTCATCTTGAAAAGAATCAGAGAGGGAAACCTGAAAAATTATTAATTACATAATCCAGATTAGAATATGTGTTTGGGAATCATCACATCCTGCCCAAAACTACCTGTTAACATATCTGGAGTGACGTAAATGCTAACTGGGTGCAGGAGGTGAGCGTGATAGATGTTCCAAGGGCTGGTGTTAGATATATCCGGAATGTATTCCTCCTTGAGGATTCCCAAAGCTATTTCAAAACTCTTCTATCCTGTGTGCACCTGAATGACATGGTAAATTAAGCAGCTGTAAGCAACTTCAGGCTGTTCTCAGCTGTTTGCTTGTAATTCTGGATTCTGTTTACCATAAGCAGTGAGAAAACCCAGTCACCATCACAAAGTGGCTGCAGGAAAGACAGATCAAAGAGAAGTAAATGGGCTGGAGTGACTGTGGAGAGCAGGACAGGAGTGGAAGGAGACAATTTTTAATTCAGTGCGTGCTGCAGGCAGGCAAGGGTAGTGGCAGAAGTGTGCATCTGGATTGGAACTGGTCAGTAGCCCAAACAGCAGGAACTCAGTGGGATCTTTTGTTGATTCTGAATTCCTGCTGGTGTCCAAGGCAGCTGTTCCCCCTTTCCCTCAGTCCCTTCCAGTATGATGCACAGCGTAATGAAAGAAGACAGCATAGTACAGAGTGTCATTCTTCTGCTTTTCAAGCACTAAATATAACTAAAGCATGTCATTTATGAAGTTCCCTTCATTACCAGACTTCTCAATTTCTTCTAAAGGAAACATTTTCTTAATTCCCTACTGACTCTATCACCTAATTGCAGTTGTAGACTTTGATCTAATTGTAGTTGTAGACTTTGATAATGACTAGGAAGTTCCAAGGCATGCAGATTTCTATTATTTCTTGCATAAAATATGGAAACAATTGGATTTGTAAGCAGAAATCACATTTTCTGCCTGAGAAGGGAGCTGGAAGGAAAGCTGCACAGAGCTATTCACACAGAGACTGAAAGATGCAGCTGATTTCCATGATTCTCACCCAAAAACTGAAATAACGAAATAAAAGTGAATCAGTCATGGAATCATGGAGCTCGCAGCCATACTCTGTTGTATTGACATGAACAGTATATTTCTCTCCTTCCACCCATTCTTATTTGTTGATTGAGATTGGTAGCTATTTGAACAAGGATCATTTCTCATCTTCAATACCAGTATGCTGCCATCTTGTCACATTTGGCTCTTAGACTGTACTGTAATAAGTACAACAGGCATAATGATAATCCACAAACTGCATTCATTTTAATGTCTTAAATAGAGTTTTAAAATGAATTTAACAATTACATTTGAAGTAAAATTTTAAACTTTTAACTTGTCCCTTCAGAAGGTTGACACTAAACCTGATAAATCTGAGTATGTGAGCGCTCTAAAATGACTTTCAAAATGAAGAGTTAAAGTAGTTGTAATATACCGCGGGACAAATGGAATTTAAGATTCCTTCTCAAGCTCACTGTCCTCTTTCTAGGTATGATCTTGTCTGCAATGCACCAAATGGAATTTCTAGAGCAGGATATGTGTTGAGAAAAATCTTTTTATGATTGAGTGTATATGAAGAAAATGCAGTCTAAGCAAAAATCTGGAAATCTGAGCCTCCGTTCCACTTTGCATCATTTAGTGTTTCTGTCAGGTGCTCAGCAGTCTTTCCTTGGCTCTCCTGTGATGTTATTTACACATCTGAAACCAGCAATAGAGATTCAGATGCAACTTTGCAAAAAGTATGGAAATTTATTTCAGGTGACACAGTAAAAGAGATGAGAAGAATATCTTTAAAATGGATGAATCATATCCATTTCTTTAGTACCTATTCGTACTGCTCAGATAGAAAAGTGTTGATATTGAGTGGAAGCTGTTCTCTGGAATATTCATGAAATCAAATGTTAGTCAGTTAATATTATTGAAATGATCAGTGTAAGTCAAAATATAGAGTGATTCTTAAAAACTGCAAGAATGGAATTCCTTTTTTTTTTTTTTGTATACATAGAAAAGAAAGATAGAATTGGGTTTCCAGCGGGTCTTAAAATGCATTTGTAGTTTCAATTTTACAAACAATGAAACATGCTAAACAATTTCACAGCAATTCTGCCTGGTCAGATTGAACAATGCTCAAGTGTTTTAGTGTTCTGATTTCCCGTCAGTCACATTTATTCAATCATGGAATAATCACCAGGCCCTTGGACACTGTTGAGATTATTCATGAGAGACTGCTGTGGTTAAGAAAAATTGTTGAATGATGAAAGCAATTGCTGAAAAAGTCTTTGCTTGGTCCTAACTTCATTCATTTTTAAATGCGTACTTTTGTTTCTCTGGAGAAAAAAAAGGCAAGAAGCATAACAAGAAGTTCCAGCATAACATAGGTTGTTCTGGCAGGCTCTGCTGCTTCTCTGACTGTAGGACTGTATGATGTGTTTATTCAAGTTTTGATTTCATCAGAATTAGTAAGTTTTGTGTTTTTTCTTACAGTGATATTGACTTGTAGGTAACTTAACTGTGTCAGACACTGTAGGAATAAATCGAGAGATATTTAAAGAGTTTCCTCCTCAAAGATTTTGCTACTGACTGAAACTCTAGACAGAAAATGAAGACTTTTTGTTGTTTTTTGAAACTGCGTTTTAGGAAAGCAACTGAAAAGCAAAGTATGACAGTATAGGATTTCCCAGAAACCTGAAAACCATATGTCTATTGTCTACCTTATGCTAGGACAAGAAGTGGATAATGCCTCTTTGAGAAAACTGCCCTCTCTATAGTGGTTTTTAAATGCCTTTGGTACTGTTTCCTGATGTTTATAGGGAACAACTTCTCCAAATTTTGCTTGGATAAACAAGACCACAAGATTGGAAGCATAGGCATAGACTAACATTTTCTCATGTTGTTTGGTGATGAAATCCTGCACTCTCAGTTTTCCTGGATCTTTTATGAGGGAGGTATTTTTAATAATATAATCCAGTTATTATTTGGAATAAGAATGTACAAAACTAATGTGACAATTTCAGTTCTTTCCCTTTTCTGCGTTCACAACCTTCTTGGGCTGTCTATTCACCATGTTCCCTAAGAGACCTTCTAGGTAGGTACGATTTTTCCAAAGCTGCTGAAACACCTTGCAAATTGCAAGCAAGGAAAACCACTCATCATGTCCGCTTACCAACTGTATGCTTTCTCCTTTGCCATGAAATTGTAACAGAGATTGTTCATAGCACAACGTTCATATTGACTTCCAACATTTTATCAGTTGTGTGCTTCTGCTATTGTGCCAAGCACCAGATCTGCAAGGGTGTTCAATTGGTTAAATATGTAAACGGGAACCAAGTGAACTTTTCAGAAGTGCCTTGATATTTAATTCAACTGAAGTTACAGGCAGTACAACACTATGCTTTATGGAAGAATGGTGTGTTATATGCTGGGCTTCTCTCTGTTAAAATTCTTCATGGCTTTGCTCTGCTTTGCTTTCACAATCTGCTCTTCCCAACCTTCTCTTCAACTCTGATCTTCATTTGAATCTTCATTTGATTTTTCTGCTCTCTCCCAGCTATCTTGTAACTTAAAAAAATGCAATAGGGAACTTTTTTTGCCATCTGATATATTAATTACTCCTTCTACTTAAATTACTTCTTAAAATATTCCTTTTCTAGTTAGTCCGTAACTGATCGAGTCTACAAAGCACTTTACCTCAGGTATGAAGGATACTGAATACAAGTAAATTGCATTGTCTCTGTTATTGTACTTATTTCTTGTGTGGTTTGCTGCACAGTTAAACAACACTACTGGGCTTTACAGATAGATCTAGTACATTAGGTAGATTAACAGCAAGGTATCAGGCTGATTATATATCTGAAATTTAAGAATATTGCTAGCAGGATACTAATTCAGCACATGATTAGAAGACAGCTCTGGAGCTGAGACAGAAAAATATATTAAAAGTAGAGCTTTCTCTTTTCTTTACTTTGTGAGCACTTTGTCCTTTGAGGTTATTTTACTGGATTTAACAAGAATGAACTTTTCTCCACTCTCTCAAATCAATAATAATTTAATTGACATATTCTGTCATATAACCCTGTAGCCCAAACTAGTCTAACTAACATTTTTGATTTTAAATTACATTATCCTATCTAACTCCAGAGTAGTTGTTTTTCAAAAGTTCTAAGTTGAAGCTTGCAAGAAATAAGAAGAAAAAGTAGAGTTTTCCGGCAGTGAGAAATAAAATCTACAGGTACAAAGTAATGTGCATTTAGAAAAAAACAGTACAGGAGGAATCCACCTCAACACAGGGAAATGACCCTACTATTTCTCTATTAAGTATGAGATTTTTCTAGATTATATATGACTGATTTTCCTCAAGTATATTTGCTAGAGAAGTGGTTCTTATGACTGTAAGGTGTTGATTTTCTCAGTGTCTGTTTTTAAATGTTGAAATAACAGAACCTAGTTAGCATTATTGATCACATTATTTTATAGTATTAGCCTTGAGTGGACAGAGGCTGGATGCCTTCTTGGGCTACAGAAGACCTAAGGGCTGGATTTTTTTTTGCAACTGAAGTCCTTTTCATGATGTAAAATTAAGAGTAGAGAATTTTAATTGTATAAAGAGCAAATGAAATACTTTAGAGGGCACGATGCTAACAGCTATTCAACACAGCATATAGACTATCCTAGAGATGATAGCAGAAAACAGACCAGTATTTGAGGTTCCTCTTTTCTCATTTAGTGAAGGAGTTCCGATCTCTGTCTGGTTTCTTCCTCCTGCTTTCTTTTTCTTTAATAAAATTTCATCAAGAAGCAAGATTCTTATAGATTTTACGGTGTTCTTGAAAAAAATAGCCCTGAATTGCTTGGACTATGGCAATAAAGCTTGAGGGAGGTTGACATAACTGAAAATGTGCTTATGCACTCCCTATCCTCCTTTCTGTGCAGTCATCCTCTCTTGGTTACTTTCTCCAATCATGGACTGGCTGTAACATTTGGCATTGTCCCTCCCAGAGAGAACCGGAAGACTCATCTTCTTGGCATAGATTTCTCACAATTCAAAACATTTAAAAATGAGTAACTTCACCTGTCTCTGCTCTATTACAGAGAGGGCGAAGAATCTCAGAGTTAACTCTAATCATATCAAGGGGCGGGACTGTACCTCCCCGCTGTGTGCGGCTCTCATGGCAAGGGGAATAGGGTAAGTATAATAACAACCTTTTCCACTGGGCTTTGGAATAGTTCCTAAATAGTTTGTACAGTCAGTGGGTGATTTGGATATGTCAGGGTGGCCAAGTCTCGGAGAGATCCCAAAGCAAAGGCATTCTGCTTAGAAAGAGGTATGCACAGCAGCATATGGCCTACTAATTAAAATCAGTATTTTCCAAAGCTTAGAAAATGGGCCTTGGGTGCCAAAGTGGCAAATGCTCCTCTAATCTCATCTCAAAATTTTACAGGTCATATATAAATGAATACTTTGTTAATCATCAGTTTTGCTAAGAGGTATTTTGTAATTTTTTCCTTTTTTCTTTAAACATAGTTTTCAAAGAAGTGCCTACATATGCTAAAAACTGCTAAGGGCAATATTATAGTTACTGAAAAACCCAAAGCACTTCCACCAAAAGAGAAAATATTTTTGGTAATGTAAATACCTTAAAATTAGGAAACCCCTACTCATTATATACTTGGAAATGTAAAATTGGTTTCTTCTGGGGTTGTTTTTTTTTTTTTTCACCCCAGAATACAGAATAATTTCTACTCACTTCATGGTGGCAAAGACACACAACTGCAGTGAATGCATCAGCTGCAGACTTAGGAGTAAATAAAATTTTTTGAGATTTTGTGCTTTTTGAGAAGTACAATGCACAGGTTTGAAAAACAAACATATAACAAGGTTTGTGATTCAGACTGGGTGAATTCTATACATGCCATTCCAAGCTGTCATTATAGAGACAGAACTTGTAGTGCAGACTCAGCACTGACTGTGATTGTCCCAGGTGGTGCTGTCTTCCAGGGAAGTATCTTCACCTGCAGAACCTGCTGCCTCTCCCTTTTCAAGGTAAATTGACGGATGTCCTTAATGGGCTTCTCAAATACTAGCTGCAATTCATCTCAAGGGTTTTTGGCAGCTGTGAGTACCCCCAGCCAACCAGTTCTCCTTTCCTGTGTGCTGCTAGTCCTGTAATTGTATGCAACAGGAACAAAATTTTAAAAGTCACTGTGCAATAGTGTAATGCTACTTGTTACAAGTAGGATGAAATTCAGGAAGAAGATGCGGTAAGTACAATGTTATTTAAATTTCTCCTTAGCCCTACTTTTGGCTTGTTTCTCTGGCCTTCTAATACTGGCATGTTACCTAGTTCAGAGGCATGTTGCCATCTGAACAGATGGGTATGAGTGTAGGTGGCTAGGAGGACATGTTTGCTCATCAAATGTGTTTGTCGAAAGCAGTATTACCAGCCAGATATATTGGATCAGCCTGGGCTTTTATATCTATGTTTAAAACTGCTACTCTGATAAAAAATGCATTAAATCATAAAATAATTAAATATTCACAACCCTTTGAAATGTGGCATTTTTAGTTTGGGCAAGTCAGCATTTTTATTTCTTAAATGTCTGGGTTGCAACAGAAGCATTATAACCAAGTTTCAGCAACAAAGTTTTAAAAAAAGCCTCTGAAACCACAGAACTGTACCTGTTGGGGGACAGCTAGATGGTATTGAAAGAGCCTATTGTAACATTTCATGGGAGTAGAGACCATTAGGTGTATAGAGCGCATCATTAAATCCTACTACATTTTTTCTTTTTTACCTTAGACTCAATTACTTAGTACTAGTAGTAGAGTAATTTGTGGAACTATATGTAGGGAAATCTGAAATCTGCCTTAATTAGTGAGGTATCACAAGATGGGCATTAATCAGGGTGTTTTTAACTGATTTTCCCCTTTCAGTTCCAGCAGAAAATGTCAGAGAAGTAGGAGTGCTGTTTAGTTTTTTCAGACTGCACATACTTAATAATTAACAGTAATGTTACGATTTTCTCAGGCGAGATACTTCATCTGAATTTTTAGTATGCTGCGCTGCGTTAGAAGATATTAAACAGGGCAGTTGGCTAAGTGAATTAAATCTGTGTTGAAAGTTATGGCTGCCTCATGGTTCCTGTCTTAGCTGCCTTTTTCCTAGTGCTTCAAGATAAACCAGTGGCTCACAGAGCTGGAAACCACATAGTTAAAAATGTGAGGTAGCAGCATTCATGCATATCATTGTAGTATCTAGCATCTCCTCTTTCTTCTTCAGCTTGCATAATTTTTCCTGCTGTCTTTTCAAGGCAGAGCTGCAATGCCGGAAAGAAGTGTAGACAGGGGATGAGAGATGGCTGTCCTGAGCTGAACACTTTGTTTTTAGATTTAGATGCTATGATCAGGCTGTGAATGAAATACAGTGATTCTTACAGTTCTCTACATCTCTTATGTTGTTCAATGCAACAATGATCAGAATGTGGCCCCCATGACGTGCTGTATCCATGCAACAAAAGCATGCAATGACAGAGCCTGCAATAAGGCCTTTTAACCTGAGGAAAGTTATTGTGGAAATATACCCCACACAACTGACTCTGTGATTTAATTTAGATATAAAATTTTTACTGAGTCTTAGAAGATGTCTTTTTTTTTTTCAGAGAATAAAGGTAATCTCAATGGTAAACTGAGATCTAGCCAACATAATAAACTGTGATATGCAGTACTATGAATCAGTTCCTGAAGATCAAATTAGTCCTATTTTTGAATGAAGCTTCAAGCCCATGTCCTCAGTGCAGCCTCTTAACTTCCACTGTTTGGACAAGCCCTGTATTCCCTTTTCAGTGTGACACTTAGTCTCTTTGAGTGTACATGGCTAGGCACATGCTGAAACAACTTTGATGGATTGTGATTATGATTTTCCTTACGAGTCAATTACCTGAAGTGTAAAGCTTGGATAAAAATCAAAATATGTGAAGCACCTGGGTGCCTCTTGCAGCTCAGGGACATTGTAATTACCTAGCTCAGTACTTCAGAGGAAATAGGAACCCACTGGACCCTTCCTCTGAAACTGAAGGTGAATTAATGGACATAAATGAAACTTTTTTTTACGCTGATTCAAATGTGGTTTGAGCAAACACAACCATTTATTTTCTGGAGACATGCATAAGTAGATTTATTACAGATATTGGCTACCTCTATAAAGGAAAATAGAATATTTGTCATTATTCATGACCTGCATTATTTTTCTTCTGTACTGGAGTATCTCAACCTTGGTTTTCTGCAATTAGAAGTGCTAGCATCTGTTTCTAGAATCTCCTTTCCAAATGGAGCAAAGGGTGAATAGCAAATGGGCAGACAAATTCTGTTCTCCTAAGCCAAGGGGCTTATAAGTTCTGTGTCTGCTGGAAAAAGTCAAGGAGCTACACCAGAATATGCTTTGAGGCCTCTTTCTCCTTTGGCATGTACCTTGCAGTAAGTGTTGTTTTTCCCCTTTTAAGTTGCCTTTGACACTAAAAACACCCCTACACTGTTGAATCACTAGGGATTGTTTGGATCTCTGTTTCTTACTTTAAATACAGTACCTTCAAAATCCTGTGTGCTCTGCAGGCATTTATATTGCAGTTCGTGAGACCATAGATCTGTACTATTGAAGATACATTTTAACAGTTATGAACCACTGATTGTCTCCTGCATGATCACATGCCATGCAGATCATGTTAGGAAAAGCTGAGAGAAGAACTATTGCTGGAACCACCCTCTTTTATAAAATGTTTAATTGCCTGCGTCCCAAGGCTCCAAGGTCCAGCTCTGGTTTGTCTCAGCTGCACAAACTCGCCCATATGCTGAAGAAAACTTGTGAGAAATTGTGTTGAAAGGTAAGAAGGATACAATTGTAGCCTGCAGTAGGAGAGTTGAGACCAGATTATCAAGTAGCTCACAGATCCAGGAGCATAAAAAGCAATATAGAAAGACGAAACCCAAAATAGAAGTGGTCAAGGGGGAAAGGAGGCTAGCCAGGATAATTTGGTAATTGGTTCAAGTCATTGGTGTTGATGGAGCAGCTGGACAATGGCAGCTTGGCACTGCAGAGGAGCCAATCCCGATGCTGTGCAGGCTGACCCAACCTTGCTGGACCGCTGCCTGTCTGGCCAGCAAGGACCCTGAGGGTCCCTAGTGGGCTGGGACCCTACTAATGGCTGGCCTTATAGCTCATCCAGTCCCAGCTGCCTTTTGTGTGACTTAGGCAACAAGCCACTGCTGGCTACTTTAACACTGTATATCCTGTTCACATAGCCTTTGCTTCTGCTGCTGTGTGAGTTGACACAGGCAGGCAGCCAGAACAACCACAAAACCATGGCTGAGATGCAAAGAGTAAATTTATTTCATTACCTTGCTAACTTTGCTAGGATCCTTAAGGCAACACCTGGGAGGAGCACACAAGTGGGAATGCTGGCGCTGTCAGGCTTACTCCATCCTGGCAATTGGTGAGGCTGCTTTTTGCACCATTTGTCAAGGGCCCATGCAGCCCATGCTGTCACCTCCCTTGTGCTCTTTTATGATCTCTGAGCTTTGATATTCTCTCTCCCGAGACTGGGAGCTCAAGCAGGTCTGTGAGAGTGCCTCCAAGTCTCTGGAAACACCTATGTTGTCTCTACACAGAGATCCTACTCCTCAAAACAGTCAGAGGATCAACAGCAGAAGACACAGAATATGTGGTTTTCCACACTTATTCCCCAGGCCTTGGCATTCCCAGCTTCAAGGTTATTTGAATGAATCTACCATCCTCTTCACCATTCCTCTGCTTTTAACACTTTCCTCCCAACAGCCAGTGAAGGTCCCCAAATATGCCAGCCCAGAAGAAGGGCTGGGACAAAGAGCCTTCCTCTTTAACCCAGAGAAAGAAGAAATTAAAGAAGGTGCTGAGTTGGTGTCAGTGTACCTGGGGAACTCTGTCAGACTCTGGACAGTTGTGCTGGTCTCTTCCTTTAATGCACTTCCTTCTCTTCCTGGTGTCTGTTGTATGAGAACAGACCAAGGTGGCTTAGGTGCCATTTTGTGAGAGGTTATTCACAGGTCCATGTTCTGATTAGGGCAGATGTGTCCTGCCTGCTGAAGAGAGGGGCTCCAGCTCTGCTGAGAGACAAGTGACTGAGGCACATGCCCTTCTTCCCAGTGTATCACTCCCTGTGATGCCTTTCAGGGCATGTAGAGGCTGGGGGTACTGGTGGCTCAACTTCCTTTGGAGTGTCGGAACTTCTGAGGACCACTGGTATCACTTCTTGTGCACTTCAGGGGTATACCCATGCTCTCTACATAATTTCATCCTTTGAAGAATGAATACTTTCTTTTTCTACAGTAAAGTGAAAACTTCTGGTTTTTAAGCACAGATTTTTCCACACAAATTTGGGTCCCTTTCAGTGGAAAAACCCTATATCCCCATTCTCTCTCAAAAAAGGTGACACTTGAAGTAAAAGAATACCACAGTGTGTGCTGTAGACTCTGAGATGAAAAATTTGTTTAAGAAAGCTGCAAAACCCGTAAGTGTTTTTTTGGTTCCATTGAACTGCTTGAAAACATGCAGCCTTTGTAGAGATGTAATCTGCAATTTAAAAAGATAACTGAAGTGATAAAGTCGAGGGAGTGCCATAACCTTATTAGTATTGCTTATGAAAAAATTATCAGTTTTATTGACTTTGTACTGACTACTGACTTTATCTGTAGCCAGTGCATCCTTTTATTTTATGTGTTTTCATTATGATTGCAGAGTGGAAACTAACCTCCAGAATTCAGGGGGAAATGATGGCTCAAATGCCTTTGTGAATCATTCTAAGCCTCATTCAAACAGGGATGCAGCTAAATGAATGTAGATATTCAAAGCCTGTTTAGAAATCCCTGACATACTGGTAAATGAAAATGACTGTCTCATTCTTTTTTGTGAATGAAATTATTCAGAATAGCTAAGGGGAAATGTCATTATGTGCATCAATTCAATCAACACATTGATTAATCCTGCCTCTGGTGTTAGAAGTTTTCCTCTTTCATGCTAGAATATACAAAAATCTCAATAAATTCGAAGACATGCTAGTAGGGTTTGAATCAGTCTCTAAGTATTTGGAACACAGGACCACATTTTGCTTAAGACAGGATTTTGGGAGTCTCCTTGTAAAAGTGGTTGCTGTGTCTCAATGCAGGAAAATGGAGTTTCTTGGAATGACTAAGAAAGACCAGCCTGTAGCTGGGTCTGAGATTTGATGTCTTATGATAGCTTGGGCATTCAGCAGCCATGGTTTCACATCATTACTTGATTTCTCTTTAAGTCTTGGCCAATCAGGGGATGGAAATGTATGCTAGTTTGAGTGCAGAGTATCAACAGACGTGAGGAAGGACACCTTTCCCCCTGCTTAGTGCTTTTTTCAGTCTATAAACCATGAAGCAACTGATGTTCCTGCATAATGTCATCTTTGGGTTTGGACATAAGGGAAAGATAACTTTAAGCCGACCCCTGAGATAGAAAGAAGGAACTGTAAATCAATAGTGGACATACCAAGCCTACAAAGCAATTCTTTCTGCCAGTTACCCACCATACACTTTGGGGACAATATGCTCTTTCCCTATTCCTGGACCCTAGGAGATGGCGGGAGGGGACAGCATTTGCCCTTTAGAAAAAAATTTAGTTTTTGTCTGATACTGGCATTTCACCATCTCCTGCATATGGAATTGACAGTACCAACACTTACCAATTATCTTAGCAACCACTGCAAATATGTGCACTATAATATTGCAGATTAGATGATGCCAGAATGAAACTTGCCTTTCCTTCTCTTTGCAGTAGCAATGTCAGGGCATATTTAACCTTGCCTTTACATTGGAAGATGTTAACTTATGGCAAGACCTGCACTCTGTGCCAAAATAATTCCAAAGCTTTGGTGAATATTAGGGTTAATTTCATAGCTGTATCCTGTCCCCATAGACAGCATAAAAGTCAAGCATCTCCAGGCTTTGAAACACTTAGTTCTGTTCAATAAGCCATTCTGAACAGATAATGCATTTAGCAGAAGACTTAGCTTCAGATCAATACCAAGCATTTACATCTGATTTTTGAATTTTAGCAGTAGTTCCAGAACCTTTTCCTCCCTCTGATGCTCTATGTCCAATACCCACAAGTAACCTCAAAACACCAAAATTGAATTTTTTCAGCACTTTTGTTTTGCATATTGAGGTGATTCTTTGAAATTAAGTAATAAAAACCTAAAAGTAGACTTTTGGTCAATGGGACCTAATTTTGCTTCAGTTTTTTATGATGGATGTTACTTTATTGCTGAAATATTTGCTTTGGCTTGTTGGTGAAAATTTCCATAGTACTGGCTTAAATTTAATATGAATCTGAAACATGTAATTTCATCTTTCAGTATTTTACTTCTGTTTGTTACACAGCCCATTACTATGACGTTTTTGCCTAACATTAGGTTAATAAAAAGGAAAATCTGCTTGTTAAAAGGAGATTAGAGTGTTTGTTAGATCACAAGCAGTTTTTTTCCTACTACTTTATCACCTGCCTGTCCCTAGTAATGATCAAGTACTGAGCAGTAGTTTTGAGTAGTAAGAGTAGCAGATAAAAAACCCTTCAACACACCCCCCCAACAACAACCCCAAAAAATCCCCCCCCCAAAAAATACCCTGTTAGNTCAGCCATTAGACATTTTGGGTCCTCGGCCTCGAAATTGTCGGCTCCTACTCAGGGCCACCGGGCAGCCCAGAGTCCAGGAGACCCCGACAAGCATTTTAAAGAACGTAAATTGTTTTCCTGAGGGTAATGTGTGGTTCTGTGATACCCACCACAAGTATGATGAACAGCAGCAAAAGTGCCTGTGGATTTATTAGTTAGTCTGCCAGCTCCTGTAAAACTACCACAGAATTGCTGAGAAACCTATCATGCTCTCTGTGATATTTGCACAGTAAAGCAGAAGAAATGGGAGTTAATCCTATTGACCCCAAGGTTCTCCTCCTTGCATTTGAAAATGCTCCAGGTTCTCTAATACTTAATTTAGTTCAAGAGCAGGTTACAAAGGCTTTTTACTATTACTGCCATTCTGAATAAAAATGAAGGTGATTCCATTAGTGCATTTGAAAATGGTTGGGAAAACTTTCTGGAACTTGTTCTTAAGCCTTGATTTTTAGATTAGAGGGGATCTTGTTTCAGCAAAAGCATTTGAATGCTTGTTTCTTTCCTAAATCTGAGGAGGTGATGCTGCCTTGTTTACAATAGCAACTCAACCCAGAAATTTTCTAGTTTTTCAGTGTGTATCTAGGGTTAGTTAATACTTGGCAGTTTGCAAGATTTGTTACGGTGTCAAGTTTTCCATGTGGCCTCTCTTTTAAAGCTAAAGTATTAAAATAAAAAAAAAATATTTTCCACTTTCATTTAATTGGTTGGTTTTTTTTTTTTAACCTGTTAAAAAAGCATGCAGAATGTAGTACTTATCTAGTCATTATTCTGGAGGGGGCTGGTAGATAGTTGTAATTTTACCATCTTGTTTCAAATTCCGTAGTCTGTCAAACTTCTGCAATATGGTGCTGAAACTTCCTATGAAAAATGTCTGCATCCAACTGAATTTCTCTTTTGGATGCTTTAACTAAGACAACAAAGCTATTTCCAAGACCAACAGTAGGAGGAAACACCAGGGACCTTTCCTTAGATGATGCAGATTTCCTGTGGTGTTAGATTAGGAAATAGATATTTGGTTTGAAGCTGGCCTTGGGGTTAGCCATGTGAAAATCCCCCCAAATGTGGCCAAGACACAAGCTTTCAGATCTAGAGCTTTGAGGACTAGTATGAAGCAGAATAAAGTGAACTTGAGAAACAGGTAGTCATTATCTACCAGACTGTTTTCCCTTTCTAAGCTCTGAAATTAGGCATTCCACTCTTCATGCTCTCTATTTGTGTCTCGCATAACTGAGGTATATTTTTTTAGAGTGAATGGTGTTGGTTGATATTCTTTGATTTAAGGTATGCATAGGTTCTCTCTTTCTCCCTTTCTTCCTTTCCTGTCTAGACTGATGAATTATTGCTGGTTCTGAGGCTTACAGTTAAGCAGAGTCTCCATCCATTCATCCTTCCACTACCCCCTTGCCGTGAGGACCTGCAGAGTTGCCCACTTGGAGGAAACGTTCTGTTGATATCTGGTAGATAGGTTGGGAAAAATTTTTAATGGAGCATTCACTTCAAACACTGTGCATCAAAAGACAGTGCATCAAAAGACAGAAAGACAGGCTGGAGATCCAAGATCTGTCTTCAGTAGATGTCTTCTAGCAGGGAAATATCACTTTTTACATCATGGAAGAAGTCACAAAAACATCTTGTCAAAAGGTGTCCAGAGAAGTGCATTTTCTCTTGTCCTAAACCTGTGAAGCAATAACTGTATTACCCAAACAAAAATAAAAAGCAAAAAACCACAAAACCAAAACAAAACCAGTCAAAAAAACTCCAAAAAAGCAAACCCCCCACCCCCCAATTAAAAAAACCCCAAGAACCCCACAAAACCCCTCAAACTCCCAAAACCTTAGCTTAAAAAAAAAAGCTTAACCATACCATACCTATTTGATGTACCCTGGGTAGCTGAGAAAAGAAGCATAGTTTGGTCTGTCCAAATGTGATAGAAATTTGTCAGGTTGTCAGTTATCTGGCAACCTAGAATTATATAGGTTAACCCAGGGTTACCTAGGTCAACCTAGGACATTAAATGAAATCAGGTAAGAATTGTTCAATTGAAATTTGAGCCTATATAGTTTGTCTCTTTGTCTCTTTAAAGGCCTCCTTAATACAATATATTTCTATGATTTCTTTCCTGTAAATGAATCCAAACTCCACCTACAACTTTAGCTCTCTACTTGTTTTTTGTCTCAAGGCAAGGTTGTTTTGGCAATTACATCAACCACATGCTTGTTTCCATCTGTCTCAAAGGTTTCTTTCAACTGGGGCTATAGCATCAGTTTTGACATCCTCTGGGTACAGAACCATAATCATCACCCTATCTCTAGGCTTTGTTCAGAAATATATTATCCCTGTGAGACCTAACTTTAAATAAAATCAATATGTGTCTTAATGTCAATTCTGACACCCTCTGAACACCTCTTAAAAATTATCTTGCTTCTGTGTTTTTTGATTTTCTGAAGACACCCTAAAGCTTAAACTAAAATCATGATTCAAATGAGTTCAGGAAATCCATTAAAGACTGCTGTTTTCCCTTGTCTGAAGTTCATTTGTAAACCAAATTGCAAAACAAACAAAAAACCCCCAACCAAAACAAGCCCCCCAGAATTTTCTGTCTGTTTAGGTGCAAATAAATCTTTACCTGAATTTTTGTAGTTTAGCAGAGTTTAGGGCTTTTGAACGCCCACTTAAAAAATAGCAGAATGAAAAGTACTTTTAGTCCTGTGCTTAATATGACATCTATTTTCAGCTCAACCTAAAGGTCTCTTCTTAATGGAATTGAAGACTTTCTACCTTCTGTACCTGATACCCATGAGAATTGCTCAAGCTGTACCTGCTTAAGCTTTATCCTGAAGTATTATTTTTTGTTGAAAATGCAATTTGAGAAGATTATCGGTAATTCTGAATCCTAATGCTAAACTTTACTATAAAGCAAGGTCTGTTTTACGTGAGGATCCAGACTAATCATCAGTCTTACAGCTAACAAAATGGTTCAGTTCACAGTGCTCTCACCTCTGCCTGAAGGGCTGCTCTTGACAAAGGTTTGAGGGTTAACCCCAGTAGGCACAGCCTCACGCAGCTGTTTACTTTCCCTCCTTCCTTCTCCCACAAACGGGATGCAGGAGAAAATCTGAAGAGTAAAACTGAGGAAACTCATGGGTTGAGACAAAGTTTAATAGGTAAGGCAAAAGCTACTCATACAAGCAAAGCAAAGCAAGGAATTCATTCACCACTTCCCATGGGCAGCCAGGGGTTCAGCCGTCCTGAGGAAAGCAGGGTTCTGTCACTGGGGAATACAAATGCCTTAATTTCAAACTTTTTTGCTTCCTTCTTCCTGCAGTTTTTATTGCTCAGTGTGACGGGATATACCTCTGGTCAGCTGGGGTCAGCTATACCAGCTGTCCTCTCNAAGGTGTCCAGAGAAGTGCATTTTCTCTTGTCCTAAACCTGTGAAGCAATAACTGTATTACCCAAACAAAAATAAAAAGCAAAAAACCACAAAACCAAAACAAAACCAGTCAAAAAAACTCCAAAAAAGCAAACCCCCCACCCCCCAATTAAAAAAACCCCAAGAACCCCACAAAACCCCTCAAACTCCCAAAACCTTAGCTTAAAAAAAAAAGCTTAACCATACCATACCTATTTGATGTACCCTGGGTAGCTGAGAAAAGAAGCATAGTTTGGTCTGTCCAAATGTGATAGAAATTTGTCAGGTTGTCAGTTATCTGGCAACCTAGAATTATATAGGTTAACCCAGGGTTACCTAGGTCAACCTAGGACATTAAATGAAATCAGGTAAGAATTGTTCAATTGAAATTTGAGCCTATATAGTTTGTCTCTTTGTCTCTTTAAAGGCCTCCTTAATACAATATATTTCTATGATTTCTTTCCTGTAAATGAATCCAAACTCCACCTACAACTTTAGCTCTCTACTTGTTTTTTGTCTCAAGGCAAGGTTGTTTTGGCAATTACATCAACCACATGCTTGTTTCCATCTGTCTCAAAGGTTTCTTTCAACTGGGGCTATAGCATCAGTTTTGACATCCTCTGGGTACAGAACCATAATCATCACCCTATCTCTAGGCTTTGTTCAGAAATATATTATCCCTGTGAGACCTAACTTTAAATAAAATCAATATGTGTCTTAATGTCAATTCTGACACCCTCTGAACACCTCTTAAAAATTATCTTGCTTCTGTGTTTTTTGATTTTCTGAAGACACCCTAAACCTTAAACTAAAATCATGATTCAAATGAGTTCAGGAAATCCATTAAAGACTGCTGTTTTCCCTTGTCTGAAGTTCATTTGTAAACCAAATTGCAAAACAAACAAAAAACCCCCAACCAAAACAAGCCCCCCAGAATTTTCTGTCTGTTTAGGTGCAAATAAATCTTTACCTGAATTTTTGTAGTTTAGCAGAGTTTAGGGCTTTTGAACGCCCACTTAAAAAATAGCAGAATGAAAAGTACTTTTAGTCCTGTGCTTAATATGACATCTATTTTCAGCTCAACCTAAAGGTCTCTTCTTAATGGAATTGAAGACTTTCTACCTTCTGTACCTGATACCCATGAGAATTGCTCAAGCTGTACCTGCTTAAGCTTTATCCTGAAGTATTATTTTTTGTTGAAAATGCAATTTGAGAAGATTATCGGTAATTCTGAATCCTAATGCTAAACTTTACTATAAAGCAAGGTCTGTTTTACGTGAGGATCCAGACTAATCATCAGTCTTACAGCTAACAAAATGGTTCAGTTCACAGTGCTCTCACCTCTGCCTGAAGGGCTGCTCTTGACAAAGGTTTGAGGGTTAACCCCAGTAGGCACAGCCTCACGCAGCTGTTTACTTTCCCTCCTTCCTTCTCCCACAAACGGGATGCAGGAGAAAATCTGAAGAGTAAAACTGAGGAAACTCATGGGTTGAGACAAAGTTTAATAGGTAAGGCAAAAGCTACTCATACAAGCAAAGCAAAGCAAGGAATTCATTCACCACTTCCCATGGGCAGCCAGGGGTTCAGCCGTCCTGAGGAAAGCAGGGTTCTGTCACTGGGGAATACAAATGCCTTAATTTCAAACTTTTTTGCTTCCTTCTTCCTGCAGTTTTTATTGCTCAGTGTGACGGGATATACCTCTGGTCAGCTGGGGTCAGCTATCCCAGCTGTCCTCTCCCAACTGTTTGTGCACTCCCAGCCTCCTGACCAGTAGGCTGAGAGGAAGAAAAGGACTTGACATTGTGTAAGTGCTGCTCAGCTGTAGCTAAAGCATCAGTGTGTTACCAACCCTGTTTTCAGCATGAAATCCAAAACAAAGCCCAATATCTGCTATAAAGAGAATGAATTCCATCTCAGCCAAAACCAGCAGACAGAGTTGATATTAGGCTCCGTGTGCATTTATGTGACTGAAGCCTAACAAACACAGGTCAGCCTTTTTTTGGCAGTAAAATTTTATCACCTCTGTCCAAATTGGCTCTTTCAAAACAACTTGGAGTGAGGAAACTCCAATAAACAGGTTTTTTTCTACACGGAGCCTGAAGGTAGCTCAACCAGGCCTAGCCTGAATGCTGGCCTGATTTACCAGCCATGTGTCCTCTCACTAGTTAGATTTTGTAGTAGGGTTTAGCTTCTGATTTTCTTCAGTAACTTGTTTAGTTCCACAGGACTTCTGGGATTAATCGGAAGACAAAACCCCCTACATTTAGCCTGTTTTTCTGTCACTAAGACCAATGCTCGCATTGATCCAAACTGTAAACCAAGATTTAATACAATGCAGTCTTTCCCCCTGTACAAATGGCAAAAGGCTCAGGTAGATACAGCCATCATTTTTCTTTCTGAAATATTCCATGATAATCTTCACTCTTCACAGACCTAAGTTACTATCAGGCAATCAGACCCACGTCTGAAACAGCAATAGGTCTCTTATTATCTGCCCTTAAATTGCAGTAAAAGGCCTTTCTAAGATCAATCAATAAACACAGATCTCTCAGCTTCTGCTTTGTCAACTTGTAATCGCAGCATAATGATGAGCTTTTTCAAAGGCCATGTAACTGCACCTGGTTTGGAAAATAATTTCTCTTTCTATCAGCCAGCATTATATCTGTAAACTTTAATGGACCCACCACTAAATTCAAATGAGTAGAGCTGAATTAGGAAGACAGTCTAACTCTGGTTTAAAATTTAGACCAAAATTAGGGTTAATCAACTATATTTAAGTTAATACTAGCAATAGCATATCAGCTCCTGCTGTCACCATTCCTCATCTCTCTATTTCAGCTTTTATAGAATAATCAGTTATACACCTGCGAGCTACTTTCCTGAGTGTTCTGCCTAACCATAATCATAAACTGGACAAACCTGTTTTCTCTGGTACTGAAAATTATATGATGAGCTGTTATCATCCCTTATAGTTGACGGTTTTTGCACGTCTTTGGACTAGACTTTAAAAACCTGAATTCTAACACTCCTAAATGTATCTTTGATCAGAAAGACAATTAGTGCTGTAATAATGGAAGTAATGCCCCGACATCTTTTGTTTAGTCTTGCAGGATCTGGAGGCCTTGCAGGAGGTGTAAGAAATATAATTTTTTTAAATAGTACATCAAATTGTCATTCTGACCATATCCTGACACAGCTGGTGAGTGAGCCTACCAGGGACTGTGCCCTGCTAGAACTGACGTTTATGAACAGAGAAGGGCTGGTGGGAGATGAGGTGGCCAGAAACTGCCTTGGGCACAGCAAATATGTAATGATAAAGTTTTTGATTCTTGGTGAAGTATGGAAGGGGACTGACAAAACCTCTACCTTGTCCCTTTATTCTTGGCACTGTCAAGGCTGCACCTCAAGTGCACAGAGCTGGTGAGGGGTCTAGGGAGCGATTCATAAGAGGGTCAACTGAGGGAACTGGGGTCATTTAGCCTGGAGAAAAGGTGGCTCAGGGGAGACCTTATCACTCTACAACTTCTGGAGGCTGTGGCCAGCTGGGGGTTTGTCTCTTCTCTCAGACAACTACCAACAGAAGGAGAGGAAATGGCCTCAAGGTGACACAAATGACATTGAGGTTGGATATCAGGAAGAATTCCTTCACTGAAAGTGTGGTCAAACATTGGAACAGGCTTCCCAGGGAGGTGGTGGAGTCACCATCCCTGGAAGTGATCAAGAAATGACTGGATGTGGCACTTTAGTGCTGTGATTTAGCTGATGTTGTGGTGATCAGTCAAAGGTTGGACTTTATGATACTGGAAGTCCTTTCCAACCTTAACAATTCTGTGATTCTATTCCAAGCAGTCAAACAGACAAATGTGCCTTCCTACTTGAGGCAGCCCTCATTTCACCCTGGAACTATCTGCAGTACTAATCAGCCAAGAGAACCCTGGAACCTTTACCCTAGGATTCTGACCTTGAACCTTGAAGTTTATGTTAACTGTTATTAAGATATCTACACACACAGCAGGACAAATAACTGCATGTTACTGTTAGCTCTTGTTTTATTACAGTAAGATTCCTTGAATAGATCACAAAACTAATTCTTCAATCTAAATTTTCCCAAATCCTAACCCTATTTCTAAGATTTACCTGGATGTAAAACATAAAATAGAAAGCCTATCCTCCTAAGAAACATTATTCACCTTCTGTAGCTTCATCAGTTAAAACAGCATTAGCGTATGTAGTCCTAATCTGATTGTAATTCCAATCTGAGTTTTAGTTTATAACACTCACAGAAACAGTAGCACGAGTTCAGTTCTCCTTTGACCTCTGCAGAAAATGATTTAGAAACAACAAAACACAGTTCTGCAATTCATGCTTTTTCGTTCCCTAAGTTTTATCCTGACTTTTAACTAAAGTGAGAAGTATATAACTTCAGAGTCCACTTTATTATTACTAGTCCCTAACCTATACTCCTCCAGGCCCTTCAAAATCCAAAAGGAGAGACAATTCTTCAGTTTATGATCTGACTTTCAGTCTCTTGCTATAGCCCAGCCTTAGACACCGATCAGGCAAACCTGTTAGAATTGGACTGTCAACAATAGTTAGTCTCTACAGATTTCAGCCCTCTTTTGCTTGGAATCTTGGGGATTCAACATTAAACTGGCTATAGAACATGCCATTACAAGTGCTCTTATCCAAGTCTTAATCTCAGAACTGACCTTTATGATGGATTGGTGAAGCCAGCTTGTTTACATTGGGACTTTAACATGCAATCTGTTAAGAGGGCCAGGGCTCACATTGCCTTTCATCCAGTCTATAAAGACTAGGCTAGCATTCATCTTTGTTGTATCCCTACAGATTTTCCAAGATCCATGAAAAATTTCAGACCATCATACTGAAGACTTAACCCAAATTTTAATTTTAGCAGTGGTCTTAATCATTCATCAGATTAGTTTACTTAGCCATGTAACCCTTTCTTTCTTAATTGCTGTATGTAGGCAACTTTTGCAGTGTGCAGAGACGTGATAACCAGGAAACATCCTGTAGCAATTACTGGTTGGATAACGCACACAATAAATATCTAACATGAGTAAACTACAGAGGTAAGCTCATGATCCTGGTATTTCCCAAGCCTTTGCTAACCAGTGCAAATGCTGGCCCCTCTCATGCCTTTCAGTTGGCTCATCCTCACTCTTTTTGAGTTTGTATCTTCAGATTCTCTTCTTTAATGTTTTATACCTTTTGGGCCAGTCATTTTATTTTCCCTCCTGACATCCTGGTCTGCCAACTATTACCGTTTGAGCAATTACATTTTTCTTTTTTTCCGTACCTTGCTGGACTTTGCTGCATACTTCCTCATTTTACAAGATTTTTCTCAGTAAAACTGAGCCAAGGTCACATTGCACTGATGTTCCCAGATAGATGTTGGTTCACAGACATTGAAGTCCTGCTGCAGCAGCAGGTCAGCAGGATTTTTGAGTGTGCCATGAGGCGTCAGTGTTCTTGTGGGAGCCCTGTCGAATATGTCAGTACATATAAGTCCTTGATGTGATTGTTAAACAGTGATTCTAAGCCTAAAATGAGACCAACAGTGTCTCATTAGACAAAAGATTCAGAGAACTTCTTGACATCTGCTCTTATTGAATGATGCCAACAATTCAGGTTTCACCAACAGAGTTATTCATATTATGCTTTGTTATATATTACTGACAGCTCTAAACAGGAAATCTTCCCACTTTTGTACAAAGATTATATCATTAGTTCTGTTCACATTATTTTTCATCTTAAATATGTATTAGCCATCAGCTAAAAAGATCTTCAGCCTGCATTTTCTCAGATTTTAATGCTAATCCCAGCTATCACAGAACAGACTGACCAGTATAAGATGCCTGAACCAGCTGGGACCAGGTCTTAACTTGCTCTTTGAACCCAACGTCTTAAATTTCTTTAATTTATCTGAGTACTAATTCTAACCCACACTGATACCTAATCTGGGAGTGGATCAAGTTACCTCACTGACAGTTATTAGTACTGGCATATCAAGACTTGGTCCTTTAAAAGTCAGCTGTAAAAACAGTAGTTCACCCCATTTTCCAAATCTTTACTCTTTCCATAACTGTAATCTTAACTCAATTTGCATTTCAGAACGTGTTTTGAAATTAGATGTAAAGGTAAAAAATATGCTGTGAGAGCTTGTAAAACAGGTTCACACAAGGATTTGACCAAGCAATGATGGAGCACATGTGAATGTGGAAGGTTTGTAGATGATCTCCAGAGGTCCCTACCAACCCAAACAATTCTCTGATTCAGTATTATGGGCATGACAAAAATCAGTCAAAATGGGCAATGCTGGATATTGAAGTTCTGTCACCTTTGTGACCTTTTCTGTTACCAGACGATGCTACCTGATTAGGCAACTGTTTAATCCAGTTTAATCTAGTAGAGAGGTTTTAAAAAAAATCCTACCATTCTCTTGTCTAGATAAAAACTTCATTATACAAATTTGGCTTTCTAAATTTGTAACTGATAGTAGTGGGATTACTGGAATCTTTTGTTTGTTTTGTTGGGTTTTTTTGTTGTTGTTTTAATATTTAAATAATATTTAAAATATTTAAAAGACAAGAAAAGTCTTGGCTATTTATAAAAATAGAATCAAAGTAAAGTAAAATGAAAATAACTGTACATAATTTCTTAACTCTTGAATAAGAGACTTGACATACAAGAGCACTTGGATAATAATGTTTCCTAATCTCTAACTTTCAGCAATTCTATGGACTGTGATCAGTATGGATTGCTGAAACATGTTTCTGTCCCATGATACATTTCTGGGACATATGACTGTCTCATGACTGCTAAATTTAATGCAGATTTTTTTTTCAGAGGAAAGTCAAAGTCTTTTTTCTTTCCTCCAGACTAAATATTCTGAAATATTTTTGTTTTGTAGTCAGTATTTCAACCTTATGTCTTTACTAATATATAGTTGTATCAATATTGGCTAAACTAATAGCACACATTATCAGCAAAATGGCCAATAAACAAGGAATTGATAGGTTGCTTCTTTGAGAAGCTAAACTGATGACAGTCAAGTATAATTATGGTACAATCTTATTTACATATAAGGAAGGAGACAAATTTCTGCCCCCTGAGCCAAGAAGCAACAAATAATACAAACTAGTTTTCTTGTTCAGAAATACAGATATGGCTTGTAGCAATCCCTACTACTTTCTTTCTGCTTTCTTTCTCTCAGACTACTAATACTCATCGATTGTGTAGAAGATCTAAGTCAGAAAAACAGCTCATCTCCCTTCCTTCAGACAGTACAAGTACTACTAAGACAGCATAGTCTGTCTGGTAAATCAGTTGTGAAATAAGGACTGTTGCTCCAAAGTTCTCTGAAAACAGAACCAGCTTTAAACCTAGAATCTGCACCAGAATGTTGCCATACCACGCTATAGATTACAAATATACAAATTAAAACCAAAAAATCAACAGTAGTGTTCTTAAATAATTATTGTAGAACAAGATGAATAAATAGGAAAAAGCAAGACATTGGAAAATTGGGAAAGGTGCAATATAGCCATCAGCTGAGGAAGATCCATTATACTAAATGACAAGTTTGTAGGGCCTGCCAGTGACTTTCTGTGAGTAGTCAGATATTTGAATATTTTGTATATAATAGCATTATGTAAACTGGGCTGTTCACTCAGATTTATTTTTAATACTGTGCTTTTTAATGGTTGGATAAAACCTAAAATATAATAAGCACAACCCATGAACATTTACCTAGCTTCCTTGTTCATCATCAGCCACCAAGGTCTCACTTTCTTTCCTGTCCATGAACATATAAAAGTTGCAATTTCTTGAGCAACTTGCATTGTAATAGAAATAAGGCTAAGAAGAAATTTCAGTGAAATAAGGTGTTTACTGGGAAGCTCCTATTTGGCTGAATGAAACTTAGAACCCCAGAGGCTTATTTAAAGTCTCGTAGGCCTTCACACATAGTGCATGTTTAGATATATATGTGTATATATATATATATATGTGTATATATATATAAAACTAAAAAATACCTATTGGATTGGCAAGTCATTGCCTCCAAATATAAAAAAGTTGTTCACTTACTATTTTCCTGTTTTTACATTCAACTAGAAGTAGCAAGTGATTAGTCACTGGTACAGCATAATATGAGCTTGTTGTAACATTATCTAGAGTATAGCCACAAGAAAACTGGCATGTCTGTGAAAGAAAGAAGAATTTTGCATCTTCCCAGTTAATGATCTTGTTTTTTGTAGTTTGATATTGATATAGAACAGTTAAACATACATCTTTAGGAAAAAAATCCACCAAAAACCCAAACCAACCAGCAGAAACAACTTTTTTGCAATTAATGTCTATAAAGTGGTATTAACATTCAGTTCTCAGGTGCAACAGCGATGTAGACACAGAAATATCATATAGAACAATAACTTATTTTGAAAAGCTCAAAATTCACCCCAGCCAAAAAGAATGAGCCTAAATAAACACGTGTATGATTTTGTTCAAATTTCTTCATTTTAGGATTGAGGCATTGTGAATTCAGATGTAATCAACTGAATCCTAAAAATGGGATACTTAAGCTACCAAGTTTGGTGTTTACTGAATAACTCAACTTCCCACCAGTGCAAAAGATGTTATCTTTATGTTAAGTCTGGCACGCAAAACAAAATACTAGTAAATTGAAGGTGACAACTCTTTCTAGATTAACTGAAAGCAGACTATGAGAAAACTTCCACTTCTTCATGGACTAGGGTAATAAATATTCCTTGTTGACTCTTTATTCTTTTACCAGTTCCTGTTCAAGATTTGTGATTACTGAAATGATATTATATAGAGTATAGATAAAATTGTATATTTTTCAGCTTTTTCTGTAGAGCTGGATGGGTATTTTCCATGATGTTTTTTTGAACCACCTTCAAGCAAGGTTATCTATATCACAATCATGAGGAGAGGTTGTCAGAACCTGCAGCGTTTCTGGGAGACCACAGGCTCATAAGGTGAACTGGAAAGAAAATGAGAAAAGGTTCAGTGTGTGTGTGAGTTTGTGGGATTTTTTTTGAAGTTGAATTAACACTAATATTTTCTTGTCTAGAATTTTCTGACTTTGAGAATTGGTATTTCTGTTAATAACCTGGAAAAAGATAAATTGTAGCTGAAAGTGCTTTTGAAGAGAGCTCTTCCTTGATTTTCCTCAGGCTTGATATCTAGCATATGTTATTTTTCTCACATCACAGCTGTCCATCATAAATGTTTTTCTTTGTGGTACATGATACATCCAGCTTGATGTTGCAAGTAATACAGAGTTGTATGGAATTTACTAGCAGACTGTAATATTTACTCCATTCACTTAAACAGCAGTTTTACACAGATATACTGCCTTGTTTATCTGTACAGTTTTTTACCACTAGGATATATCCAGAAAGTATATAGCTGTGGCAATTGTTGTCATGTATTTCTAGAGATAAGTTTTCAAACATTCAAACATGGCTATCATTTGAGACAAGTACACACAAATTACCATGATTTAGTGTATACTTTTACATAATCACATTTTTCAAGGTCTCTGAGCTTTTAAGCTGTCTGCCTCTTTCAAGCCCTTACATTTATATATTTCTATGATGTAGACCTCACTGTCATAGCATACCAATGTAAATCTAAAGTAACTTCATTAAAATCAGTGGTGGTAGATGAGAAGAAAATTATTGTGAGAGATGACTCTGCTGTATACCTACACTATTTTTTATATATGGGAGGTATAGGACATGTCAGCACTATCTTAAATTGATGTCTGTATTTTATATTCATATGCCATTACTGCTGCTGGGAATAAACTTCTCTGCCCTCTTCCATGCAGTATCATGCACCGTGAATGCAAACTAATTGCAGTAGTAGTGATAGGACATAGAAATAGATGTATTTTATATATATATATGAAATGTGTATTGTAGGATGGGAATGTATTCCCAAAATTGAAGATTGGAGGAAGCCCATGTACTTGAACCAGGACTTTGGCAAACCTCAGAGTGAGTTTTTGCTATTGTTTGCAACCCAATCTTCCTTCTAAGTAATGCTAAGCATTTATGCTTTTTGGTGCTATAGCTTGGTCACAGTGAGATCACGAAGTAGTAATTCACTACAGCAACAGAAAGAGAACTGAGGGGGGGAAAGAATCAGATGCCAGAAAGTAATTTATCATTTAACTTTGGGGTAGTATAGTCTTCCTTAGGACTTCTGTTTCAAGCCATACTAATGACCTAAATGTGGATCTTGAAAATGGGTCTGTGCTTCTTGCTGAAAATCATTCCATTGGCAAAAAAAAATTGCAATCATGCATTTCTAGCCTGCTGTGCAAGATGTGCAACACTAAAGTGGAATCTGATAACAGACATGGGCTGACTAAGATGACAGAGTGCAATTTCAAGTTGTGAACTTCTAATGTAATTTTTTTAAAGTCAGCAGGAACTTATCTGAATAATATATGCTTTGTGATGAATAATATAGCAAGGGAATGGCAGAGAACACCTGAAAAAGGATATGGTAGTGTGGTAACTGACATCATGATATAACTACTAGACGCATTTCCACCTGCATCAGGAGAGTTTTCTAAAGTTTATGAAGTTTGAGGATCTTTAAATGAAGATACATGTCACACTGACATGTATCTCCGGCCAGAGGGATTAATTTCCCTGTGTGATCCTGTCTTGGTTTAAGACAATTTAAGGGGAGGACACTCTAAAATGAATCATCTCCTGTTTGTCTTAACCACTTCCTTTGCACCAATAAGGAGAGACAAATGTGAGTAGATGTAAGTGAAAAAGTAACAGTTTACTTAAAAATGAAACAGCAACAGGCAAAAAGTAATGGTGATAATCACTAGTTATAGAGCTGCTGAATCTCCCTGACTCCCTAGGGACAAAGAGAAACAAAATGGGGGAGAAACCTCTCCCCCAGGATGGTGCACTCCATAGATGACCTTGTGGTCCAGGAGAAAAAGGCACAAGTGGCGGACAAACCCTTCCTCCAAGATGGTGCCCTGCGCAGACAACCACGTGGCCCAAGAGACAAAGGCAAAGGTGGCAGACAAGTCCTGCTGGGCTCAGCCTTCCCCCTGAACAGAAAACTGGGAAGGCAGGAACTTACAAAGCAGTTCTGGTGGCAGATGGGGGGTGCTGGCATTGCCTGGGAGTTCCAGCCTCGTGGTGTCAGCCTCCCCAGTCCTTACTGGTGGCCACGACAGTGTGTGTGTGTGTGTGTGTGTGTGTGTGTGTGTGTGT